>CM065594.1:203859454-203896609 GCA_033119425.1 Bufotes viridis | reverse complement strand
CTGATGTCACCTCCCATCGTACCGTATGTCACATAAAGTATATAAAGTTGTATCCTGTGCACTATAAACCCTGTCCATGTGCTCTTACTAAGGTTCTACAAGAAAAAATAAACTTTCCCCCTTGTAAAATCACAAGCACATTCAAAACATACAAAAAATCATAGAGCAAATTGAGCGTCAACCTTTGATGAATAGACCCTTCGGTGTTTATTTGGGTTGACAACCAGGGTGGCTGCTTGGCGAGGTCTTTGACCTTTATGTAATCACAGAAGAAGAAGCTCAAACCTCCTGTGTTAAACATCAGTCTTTAAATCTGCCATGACACAGACAGCCCAACCTGAAATAATCCAGACCTAATGCACAGAAGCTCTGAGGGAATATTCTTCCTGCACCCATTTAGCAGTAAAAATTCATAAATATCCATTTTGCATACATCAGGGTTTAGGCTATGCCAGTTTGTTCAGCTCCTGGATGACTTCTCAGGTTTCCTGCGTTGAGATTAAGGAGATTGTTCGGACACAGAGACAGAAGAGAGTGCAGCTCTGTAGGATATCACATTAAGGATATCCAGTGACAAGCAGTGATATTTAAAGCTTGGGTTTCTGAGCAGCCGCTTTTGGCCTTCACAAGAGATCTATCTTCCATTTGTAAGACCTGAAATCTCAGTCTTATTATTCAGCCCTTCCCTTCCTTACAGATGCAACCTAAAACCCTGGACCTTCTTTATGTCTGAAGAAACCATGTGGGCATCTGCTGTCACTATTTAAAAAAAATCCTATTTATGATTGTGTCGTGGATCTTTCCGGACGGGAAGGGGGGTTGCCGGGCCAGGAGGTGAAAATGACCATCTGTCATTTTCTTAAGTGCTTGTCGTGTAATGTTCAAAAGAAACAAACTTGACATATATGAAAAAGAGGAGGAAAGATGTAAAAAGTAAGGCTAGTTTCACACTAGTGCTATACATCCAGCAGTCTATTCCAGCAAGGATTTTTTTGCATTCAAGCATTGCCAGAAGTTTGTAAATCTCCGTCCGACCCCATTAACTATAATGGGGACCGACGGAGATCCTTCCACAACTCGGAAAAAGCTGAAAGTTGGCCAGGAGAAAACTGCTGCATGTCGAAAAGCTTCTGGCCAATTCTCTGCATAGTTGCCGCAATGCGGCTGGATCTCCACACCGGAGCTATCTGGGCTGTACTGTAGGGTTAGTGCAGCAGCTGAGCTTTCTCTTCTCATACAGGAAACACCGGAGCTGTCTGGGCTGTACTGTAGGGTTAATGCAG
This sequence comes from Bufotes viridis, assembly GCA_033119425.1. Lineage (NCBI taxonomy): Eukaryota > Metazoa > Chordata > Amphibia > Anura > Bufonidae > Bufotes > Bufotes viridis. The sequence goes on along the minus strand of CM065594.1, from coordinate 203,895,326 downwards.
CAGCTGAGCTTTCTCTTCTCATACAGGAAACACCGGAGCTGTCTGGGCTGTACTGTAGGGTTAATGCAGCAGCTGAGCTTTCTCTTCTCATACAGGAAACACCGGAGCTGTCTGGGCTATGCTGTAGGGTTAATACAGCAGCTGAGCTTTCTCTTCTCATACAGGAGCTGTCAGGGCTGTGCTGTAATGTCTGCACAGAAGCACAGCACACTTTTGTCTGTGGAGATCTCTCAGTCTCTCTATCTGCTGGCCATGCTGCTGTATCTGAGATGGCTGCTGTTGACTACCGGTTCTGGCGCTGGTATGAGGAGACGTGTCTGAAGGAGCTCTGTCTACCTCCCGAGCATTGTACCCTCCGCAGACCGCTGACGACAGGCTAACTATCCCCAGAAAACGGGGAGCCGAACCATGGGATATCTTTAATCATATGGAGCGGTACCTTTTGAGAAGCGGAAAGGCGCCAGGAGAAGGTGAGGAACGAGGGCTGGAGTTCAGCACCCCGTCCAAGATGGTGACGGACACCACTAACAGCGCTACATCGCCACAGGAGAACAAGCCAGAACAACTACCTGCTTGCTCTCAGGAGGATATGTTTGGCGCGAACCCCCTCTTAGCTGCTGATCTCAAGTCTCTGTCACTTACAGTAGCCAGCCATCTAGCACTAGACCTTAAGGCCTTACTATCGGCCACTGTGCAGTCGGAGCTGAACGAGTTACAGGAGGCTTTTCAACTACAAGAACATAGATAAATTAGAACAGCATATGGCGTGCACTGAAGAAGATATGGAAGGCACTAAAACAGCTGTGTCAGCACTGAGACGTACCATCAGTGAGCTTACTGATAAAATTGATGATTTGGAAAATCGTTCCCGACTCAGCAATGTGCGCATGGTGGGGTTGCTGGAAGAGATTCAAGGCCTGAAATTGCAGCGTATATGTGAGTCAGATCTGCCTAGAGCCCTGGGGTTATCCTTCCCACAAAAAGTGGAGCGGGCACACAGGCTAGGGTCATATACTACTGCAGACACAGGCCGCTCAGAAAATACTGCATGACTCCCCAGGGCGAGACAAGTGATTATGAAATTTCGGGACTTCACCGATAAAGAGGCAATAATGCAGGCATTCCGCACACGGAAAGAACCACTCACATTCCAGGGTTGCACTGTTATACTCTTTAATGACTACTCGGTAGCTGTCACCAAGAAATGGAGGGCTTTTAGCGATCTCTGCACCTCTCTGTTTAATCGCAAGTTCAGTTTTTAATTGCTATACCCTGCGTCACTCCACGCTAGATGTGCGGATGGATCATACAAAGTCTTTCACTCCCCTAGGGAAGGCTAGGGGCTTTTTTTGTGCAAGGCCCATATCTCTCTAGACGGGAGGAAGATGACCCACAAGACAAGCAGGGATCCAGGCAAACACAGCAAACCCCCGCAGGAGCGACTCAAAGCCAGGAACGTCGCAGCAGAGAGAACATACAGCCCTCAGCAAAAGAACAGAGGAAACAGCGACATTGAGAACATATGTCTTAGTTCTCCTTGTACTCCTCTAAACATGGTGCCTAGAAATAGAACCTACCTCTGGTAATATTTTCCCTATCTTCAAGTTAGCTAAGGATGGGAGGTGGCAGAGAGATGTGAAGTAATCAGAAAAAAGAGTCCGCACTTCGACAGGTTTTTTCTCTTTTGTTTTATCTAGTTGTTTTTCTCTTATTATGAGTAGGTGGTTATCTTTATATGATTACTGGGAATGGCCAAACTCTGGGTAGGCGAGATATATGGTTCACCGGCGATTCAGGGCAAAGCAGGAGTATTGACTCTAGTACATAGGAATCTGTCCCATAGGACACAAGAGCATATCAGTGATGGGAAAGGTAGAGTGTCAGCGATCAAACTGTCCTGTCCAGGGGGTGTCAAGGATGGAGAACAGTTAGCAGGAACTGATAAATAACAACAGACTGGCTTGATCAAAAACTAAGGAGCATATAGGTGAGCCCTTTAAAACCCTAAGAGCTCTCCCTGACTGCTACACATGCAAATGCCTCAATGGTAGAGGATTGCATGCCCACGTACCTAAGACTGTGTGACACCTGAAAACCCTATAGTAGTGAGGGGACACGGCCACCAGCTCCCTGCACTGAATACGGAGGGAGTCAGGGTCACCTAGAATCAAGCCAGCAAACAAAACACAAAGTAAACGGAATGCACTTATCTTAGAGCAAAACAACTGCAGCCTCCAGCAGCACACACTTCATCTAGGAAGTAATATAAACCGCAAGGAAGAGCAGTATGAGAGGGAATATAAAGAAAGCCAATTAAACAAGATAAGAGGCAGCTGAGGGACAGAAAGGAACTAAGCAAAGTGAAACCAAAACAAAGAACGTCATACAGAAGACAGGGAGGAACCTCTGACCGACCGCCTCCCAGAACCGGCGGTGACATGGGGCGACATCAGCATATATAATGTGTATGCCCCAAATGCGACCCAGCGACCCTTTTTTATGTCATTGAGAAATATCATACTACAGGACACCATAGGGGATAGAATCGTGGGTGGCGATTTTAATGCTGTAGCCAACCTGATGTAAGATCACCAGCAGGTGTGGAGATCGGGTTTATCTGCAACGTCTAGCAGAGGGATCATGAATGAATTTTTAGCAGACGTTATCATGTTAGATACCTGGAGAGTCCTCCATCCTAAAGATAGACAATACACTCATTACTCCCATGCCCATGATTCGTGGTCATGGATTCATTATTGGTTTATGGGCTCCACTATGCTATGTAGGGTGCATGATGTAGTGATAGAAGATCTTGTGACATCGGACTACTTACCGGTCATTATGACGATGGCTGATTCGATCCCACACGGCACTTTATCTGGAAATTCCCCTCTTTCATGACAAAGGATGAATCCTTTTCGGAGTTGGTGAGGGGATGGTGGTTAGAATATAGCTCCTTAAATCATGAGCACACCTCTAACCCAATGCTGTTCTGGGAAGCGGGTAAGGCGGTCCTGAGGGGCTGGTTGATAGCATACATATCAGGCCTTAAAAAGGCCACGAAAGCAAAATATCTGGAGGCCAGCATGAAGGTTCAGGAGACCTACAGATATTTTATACACAAACTCAATCCCCCCAGCATAAGCAAAAATGGATTTAAGCTTGTAGAGATTTCGAGCTATGGGCTGAAAGACAGGAGGGTTTTCATAGGTCCCAATGGGAACTTGAACTCCACAAATTTGGAAACAAGGTGGGGAGGCTGTTGGCAAATCTGGCTAAAGGAAGGCGCTCGTATTGTCCCCTACACCGCATGCGTGATTCTGAGTGGGTAGTTAGGTCCCAACCCGCAGAGGTTCTACGGATTTTCAGGGACTATTACTCCAAGATTTATTGCAGACTCCTAGGGGATGGAGAGGGGAATACAGATTTCCTTAGGAACTTAAAAGTGCCGATCCTCTGGCTTCGTGAAGGGGAGATCTGCAATCACCAATATACGGAGAGTGTTGACGGCTTAAGATGGGATGGAGTGTGGGGTTTGTCCAACTCTGTCGCCCGCCCTTGTCACTCTAGATGCCGAAAAAAGCATTTGATAATGTTTTCGGGCATCACAGTAGAAAGGACCACGCTGCGGGAGTTTTTTTTTTGCGGATGATATCCTCTTATTTTTGGAAAATCCTATGAGGAACTTCGGGAAATATTAGATAAAATAGCAAATTTTGGTGAATCCTCAGGTTTTAAAATCAATGTGACAAAGAGTGCTCTCCTGCAGTTGGGATACATGAACATTTTGTCCGGCCCAGACTCGAGTACTTGTGGTATACCTATAGCGAAGAATAACCTAAAATACCTGGGAAATAGAATAAGTCATAAAGCAGATTCTCTTTATAGACTCAATTATACTCCCTCATTTCACAAAATAGTTCAGGAATTGCAGAAATGGCACAATTTGCCCCTGCCCCTCCTCGGGAGAGTGCACTTAGTTAAAATGATCAGCTTTTCAAGACTTGTGTACCCACTACAAACACTGCCGCTTTTGATTAAACACCTAGACATCACTAAGTTTCCTAGTGAAATCTCTCATTTTCTATGGAAAGGGAAACGCCCCCGGATAGGAATCAAAAAACGTATGGCCCTTAAAATCAAGGGAGGGATGAATCTGACAGATATTAGATTATATAATTATTCCTGTGTCTTTAGACGTATTATTTACTGGATAAAGAAAACGAGCCATCACTCAGATTATACCTTAGAGAAGGATTTATGTTCGCCTTGGGTCCCTTGTACTTTACTCCATACAAGTATGAAGGATCTCCCGCTACACATTAGACACTCCACCCTCTTTAGACATACATGGGCTGCTTGGAAAGCTCTCAGAAAACAATTCCGGTTAAACTAAAAGATATCAAAATACCTGCCCCTATGACACCCAGAGTTTGAGCAAGGTAGGAGCAACAGGCTCTTTAAGAAATGTGTAGTGTACGGGAGTTGTGATGCCCGACACTACAGAAGGGTCACTTGAGTGCTGTTCATTCCCCTCATTTATAGGGAGGTTGGCATGAGTCATGGTCATAAAATGCCATGTAGTGTGATGCTATGTACTTCCCTGTTACTGTGTTATTGCCATGTGCAGGCCTACTAGGGGTGTCATCCCAGCTTTAGCCATTAGAGGGAGCTAGGGAGCCCTAGTATATATAGGCCCAGTCAGGTGAAGGAAGGGAGATTCTAGTCCAGGCCATGAGCCTGTGAAGGCAGTGCAGGCAGTGCAGGCCTGGAGCCTGCAGACTAGGAGAGGGCATTGCAGTCCCTGTAACCGGGTTCCAGATCTAAGGAAAAGGTTCCCCTCCTGAGTCAACACCTACAGAAGCAGCATCATCACTGTAACCAGCCTAAAGAAGCTGAGGAAAGGCAGAGCAGAAGTCAGTAAAGCAAGAGGTACTACAGATACCAGAGGAGGTACTTGATAATTACAATTCCAAGGATATACGCCAGATTTAGGGCATTGGGGCCTTGGAGGATAGTTTCCCTGTTCCAGAATCAGTCAAGTAGATAGTGCAAGCCGTCTGTACTGCAACAGTCCTGTGTTTTGCCCTCTGTGAATCACCTTGCTATGTAAGTGCCTGCCATATGTGAACTGTAACCTATAACCTGCTAAACCAACTGTCTTCTAACTAACTGCGCTTCCATCTATGTCTATGCATGATTATCAAAGCTTCAGTAAAGTTCAAGTTCTGTTTTATTGCAACGTGGTTCCTCAATTACTCCTACTTTCAACAAACGGTGTGCCACCTATAACTCCTTGTCCTAGCAGTAGAACCAGAGAGTTGGCCTGTCCCAGGTTAGTGGTCATAACTGCTCTACAACACCCAGGAACACTATTGAACCCTAATTTGAGTACGCTGCAAATGGAGGGATAAAGGGATCCAGGTTGCAGCACATATGATGCATACTTCAGAAAACAGATTGCTAACACAGGAAGAAACCAGGGAGAAATATACTCAAAATACCTTTCGAAACATCCAATTTGCGCAGATTAGAAAATTCCTCAATGATCGATCATCTGATGTCAAGAGAGAGAGGCAGGTCCAAACGACTTTGACAAGATCTTGAACAGGGGGACGGGTCCACAGTCTATATCTTTCCTCTACTCTCAAATTAGGGAGGCACTGGGTGATGGTCTGCCTCAGAAGACTTTTAGACGCTGGGCCCGGCTGCTTGAGCACCAGGATGCAGGAGATAAAATATTGAAGGGGTGGTGGACATTGAGAAATAACATCAATAATAGAGCTTAGCATGCCCAGGCCAGTTGATACTAATCGTGACGTCACTGGTCCGGCGGTAAACAGTGAGAAGGCCGCAGCGCTCCTTGACCGCCGCTGCCTTCTCAAACAGCCGATCGGCGGGGGTAGCGGGTGTCGGACCCCTGCCGATCAGATGCTGATGATCTATCCAGAGGATAGAGATCATCAGTTTAAACAAAGTGCAGAATGTGTCAAAAAAATGTACAATACAGAGGTGGAGTAACTTAAGTGGATTTTTCAGATGTGGACAGTGTGGGAATTGTAGAGTGACTTTGTTTACTAGACAAACTAATGAACTTATTTCGACTACGAATGGTCACAAACATACAATAAAAGAATTCATATCCTGTTATTCGGAAAACGTTATTTATATAATAGAATGCCCTTGTAAGCGACAGTATATTGGCAGGACCAAGAGACCTCTTAAAAAACGCCTTGCGGAACATATAGCCAATATCAAAAAAGTTTTTGAGACACATTCATTATCCAAGCACTTCAAAGTGGCCCTCAATAGTGGTCCATAAATTCGCAGCTATAGATAGGGTCCATAAAATTTGGAGATGTTGAGGTTGGAAACACAAAGAATTTTTGAGTTGGAAACTATGATCCCGGGTGGATTGAATGCAGAATGTGAATTATTTGGATTTCTGTAGGATGGGTGGGGGCCCTCTGTTGAGGGTGAGCCCCACCGAGTATTTTTTATGCTTGGTGAGTCTCCCACTTGATGGTGGGCCTTCACCGTCATTCATTCAGCCCTTTTGTCCACTATCAAGCAGTATCCTCTGAAGTATTATTTTTTATGAATGAATATTAATTTTGAATCGAATTTATTACTTGTTGTTTAATATTATTTATTATCAAATGACTGATAGTGACAGCAATGAGGATAATTTTATTTGATAATTATTTTTTTATTTTTTTAATGAACAATAAAAATATTATATATTTATTTTAAGCACGCATTTAACTATAGAAGAGCCCCCTTATATATTTTTATAGTCATTATCTGTACATTTTTAGAGTTCAGCAGCTGAATTTACAAAACACCGCAGCACTAACGCATTGATAACGCAGCAAGACAATTTGCTTTTAATTGCCAAATTAAAGACTGCTTAGCATGTAGGAATTGTATGGAAGATCTTTGATATATTTGACTGCACAGACAAAAGAACCCACCGAGAAGCGATTTGCCAACGAGACCTTTGAACTTGGGTGCAGCTTCCGGTCTGCGCTCCATGTCGGGTTTTGAGCCTAAGGCCTCTTTCACACTTGCGTTCTGAGGATCCGGCAGGCACTTCCATCCCGCCGGATCCGTCAGAACGCAAGTCGCCTGAAAGCATTAGAAGACTGATCAGGATCCTGATCAGTCTTCGAAATGCTTTGAGGTTACTATGGCAGCCAGGACGCTATTAAAGTCCTGGTTGCCAAAGTAGTAGTGGGGAGCGGTATACTTACAGTCCGTGCGGCTCCCGGGGCGCTCCAGAATGACGACAGAGCGCCCCATGCGCATGGATCACGTGATCCATGCGATCACGTGATCCATGCGCGTGGGGCGCCCTGACGTCACTCTGGAGCGCCCCGGGAGCCGCACGGACGGTAAGTATACTGCTCCCCCGCTCCCCACTACACTTTACCATGGCAACCAGGACTTTAGCGTCCTGGCTGCCATGGTAACCAGTCAGAAAAAGCTAAATATCGGATGCGCCGTAACGACGTTTAGCTTAAGGCCGGATCCGGATTAATGCCTTTCAATGGGCATTAATTCCGGATCCGGCTTTGCGGCAAGTGTTCAGGATTTTTGGCCGGAGCAAAAAGCGCCGCATGCTGCGGTATTTTTTCCGGCCAAAAAACGTTCCAGTCCTGAACTGAAGACATCCTGATGCATCCTGAACGGATTTCTCTCCATTCAGAATGCATTGGGATAATCCTGATCAGGATTTTTCCGGGCTCGACGGATCTCTATGCCGGAAAACAAAAACGCTAGTGTGAAAGAGCCCTAAGAGTACCTTATAAAAGCAAGTGGTTATTGGAGGGTCAGATTACCACTGAAGAAGGGGACACAGTTAATCCCCGAAACGCGTCTGGTCTGACCCCCCATCTGGACTTCTATGCTTCGGTATGACGGTACCAGTGCCGTACCGCTTATTGAAAAAGCCGCGTGAAAGGTGACCATACACCCGTACACCGCATCTGGACAAACAGACACGTGCCACAGCGTGGTACTGAACACACAGCTTGAAGGACAACGAACATTTTTGTAACACGGTCCAAAGCTGTAGGACGTCAAAGATCGGGATCCGGGGTAAGACTGTTTTTATATTAATAAGCCGGCTCATCTATCTATCTCACAGTACAGAACCTTAGCGGGACGCCGCTAAGGAAGTGCTATAGCGGGACGCCGCTACATGTGGTCTGAGCGATCGCGCTACAAGTATCTATCTGTAGGGATCTTACAATTCATAGACTTGATCACAGTCTCTTTTGCCACCAACAGAATAGAGACAAGAACAGATCAACCAGCCAAGCTCTGATACACATCGGGCTTTGTATCTATTAAGACTGCTGCTAACACACGGTCATTTGTTTGTTGTGTGGGTTGCTACAAGACTTCTTTATCTATAAGTATAAGTAATAACTAGAATTGAAGCCATCTATGAATGTTCACTATTGCTTCCGTATTGGTTAGCAGCTGCTATATGGCTCTTATTGCTATTGGTTGCTACAGTTTGTGATTGGTATTTATTGGCTGTTTTAGGAGATCAATTACATCGGCTGCTATAGGATATTTATTTTATTGGCTGCTCTAGGACTCATTCCGCTGTATATATATTGGAATTATCTATGAACTCCCATATATCTGTTTTCTCTACATGTTTAATTGCGCTTATTGAATATTGTACTTAGCGGACACTATACTATTTTAGGGCTATTATTGTGTCTTTTATATTTTATTTTATTTTATCCTAATAAATTGTGGGTCAGATATCCTCAGGTGTGCTCAGATATTTATTTATTTACTCCCATTTTAGAATACCAGGTAGTGGGGTGGAACTACCTGACTGAGAGCACCCTGTGGATGAACCAATAGTCCAGTGCGTCTGAATTACTTTCTACCTGAAAGTGCAGAACCCCTTTAATGAAACCTGGAGGGACACACTTCAGAATTATGCATAATGCCATTTATGCTTCTAACCTTCCTCCTGCTCCGCACAGACTGGACTGGCTGACGCATTGTCCAAAGTGCCTTACACACTACACGGATTTATTCCATGGACTGTGGACCTGCCCACAATCTTCTGCATTATGGCAGCAAGTGGCAAAACTTGTAAAAGACATCTGGACGATGGATGTCCCACTTTCTCCCATGCCTTATCTCTTTCACTTCTGGGAGGAGGTGGGTGACGAAGGTCCCGTAGAGCAGAAACTGACGACCTAGTTCCATGCATCTTGTCTGGTTACAAAGAGAAAGCTGTTACTGAGTTGGCTGCAAACTTCCTGCCCCACATTAGAGGTGATATTGCAAAACCAAAAAAAACCTGCTAATGCTAGAAAGGAGGGAAGTGGAGAGGAGCAAGAAAAAGAAAATAGGGAAATTTATTAGGAAATGGTGGTGTTTCTTGATACATATACTCTCAGACTCAGAGATTGAGAACATAATGAAGCCTTTCACACTGACAAAATGGTATCTAACCGAACAATTGAAGGGCTCTTTGGTTAGATTACAACAAAGGCCTTAATACTATATCACATCAGTATTTCTCATACTTATTATATAGAGGAAATGTTGTGTGCATCTAACTATATATAACTCCTCTGCTGACGGATGCAGTTATGATTTTTGTTTCTGCATAATGATCTAGCCCTCGATGACATGGTTATGGTTATTGTTTTAGTATTCCATGTACTATTTATACATTATACTCCGTTGTAAAATGTTCACCATATGATTCATGAAGAAATGCCAGCTGTCTTGAGCCTATGTTTATTACTGTGAACAAATAAAATTGTTAATTAAATAAATAAATAAATAAAAAGATGGCTGCGGTTCCTCCTCCTTAGCCTTTCGCCCTGGTCCCCTTGCTATTGGCTGCAGGGAGGAGCAAGTGCTCATCGAATTTGTAGTCCACTTCACCTCAGAAGAATCAGTACTAATGCATTCTTTTGTGTTTCCCTGCTAGTAATTGACAGCCATAGCATCCAATAGAACCACTGCTTTCTCTGCATGGGGTTACACTTGTAATTACATCTATTCATCACTGTAATTTCAGTGACGAGCCAGTAAATAGAGCAGAGAAGGCAGCTCCCATATGAGCGCTGCCTTCTCTTCAAACAGATGGGTGTGGGGAGTCGGACCTCCACCAATCTGATATTGATGACCTAAAGCAGGGTAGTCATAGTAGCACTCGTAGACAACAAGGTACTGAAATAAACTTACTTATAGAAGACAGGACCAGAATGACAACAATGGAGTACCACATTTCTCAAGATGAACTAATATAACACAACTGATTTGAATAAGATGCAGCATCTGGAAACACAGCACAGTGCATATGCTATGCCCAGCAACCAGAGAAGCAAAAGGCCTTGGCATTTAAAGGCTAAGCCATCAACAGCTCATCCTATTTGAACCAGTCCAAGCTAGGTTCCATGGAACCGACAAACTGATACAAATAGCACACACCCAGGGGTCAAGTCCTGTGGAAAAAAAGTGTGGGAACTCACCCAAGTGCCTCCGTGTAACGTCACGGCGCGCGGCGTATGCAAAGGGCAGGGGAGGTCAGGAGGAGGAGCAAGCAAGTACCGTATTTTTCGCCCTATAAGATGCACCTAGGTTTTATAGGGGGACTATAAGAAAAAAATATTTTGTATTACACCGCAGGTCAGACCACCAATCAGACCCCCAATGATAATCAGACCTCAGCTAACAGCCCCAATAAGATGCCCAATGTTAATAAGACCCCAATAAGACCTCAGATAAGAGCCCCATGCCTTATAGCAGCCCCCAGTAGCCATATATCAGCCCCCAGTGCCTCTCTACCAGCCCCCAGTGCCTCTCCACCAGCCCCCAGTGCCTCTACACCAGCCCCCAGTGCCTCTCCATCAGCCCCCAGTGCCTCTCCATCAGCCCCCAGTGCCTCTCCACCAGCCCCCAGTGCCTCTCCACCAGCCCCCAGTGCCTCTCACCAGCCTCCAGTGCCTCTCCATCAGCCCCCAGTGCCTCTCCATCAGCCCCCAGTGCCTCTCCACCAGCCCCCAGTGCCTCTCCACTAGCCCCCAGTGCCTCTCCATCAGCCCCCAGTGCCTCTCTTTTAGCCCCCAGTGCCTCTCTATTAGCCCCCAGTGTCTCTCCATTAGCTCCCAGTGCCTCTCCATTATCCCCCAGTGCTCGCTCCATTAGCTCCAGGCAGTGCCTCTCACCAGCCCATAAAATATAAAACAAAAAAAACACTTACCCTCTCCTGTTCCTGGACAACGCCGCTCCTCTATTCCTTCTGTCGGCTGTGCTGTGAAGGCTGCGCACAGCGTGAGGTCACAGAGCGCCTCATGCCTGTGCGCAGCCCTGACAGCCGACAGCCGAGAACCAGGAAGCAGTGAGTACAAAGTCTTCACCGCTTCCTGGTCCTTTTGCCCTGAAAGGGAACAGCATTCCTGCTGTGAAAAAAGTGCAGGAACGCCGTTACCACCCGTTCCCCCTGGACTCGAGCCCTGCACACACCATAGTGCAGCACAAAATACCATCCCACAGAACTAAATACCACATTGCAGCTAAAGATACATCCCCAGAAGCTGTCCCTCTGAGGTGGCCATAAATAGCTGCCACAGTCTATTCTCCTCCTCCAATTGTCTCTAGAATGGATATGGAGCAATGGCTGATTATAATAGGGGGGTACTTGTTGGCAGCCCCGGGCACCAGTGGCGTTGCTAGGGCTGGTGTCACCCGGTGCGGTAGAAAATGGTGTCACCCCAGACCCCCCCCCCCCCCGAAGCAATAATGTTTTAGTCATATAACCAAAAATAACAGATACTCACTAGTGCTTAGGCCTCTTTCACACTTGCGTTTTTCCTTTCCGTGCTAGAGTTCCGTCCTCGGGGCTCTAAGACGGAAAGATACTGATCAGGATTGTCCCAGTGCATCTTGAATGGAGAGCAATCCGTTCAGGATGCATCAGGATGTCTTCGGTTCAGTATTCAAACGTTTTTTTGCCGTTGAAAAATCCACAGCATGCTGCGGATTTTCCTTGGGCCAAAAAAATTGAAGGCATGCCGCAGGACGGATCTGGAATTAATGCCCATTGAAAAGCATTAATCCTGATCCGACTTTAAGCTAAATGTTGTTTCGGCGCATCGCCGGATCTGACGTTTACCTTTCTGAATGGTAACCATGGTAGCTAGGACGCTACTAAAGTCCCGGCTGCCATGGAAAGTAGTGGGAGCCAGGGAGGAGCTACTTACCGTCTGTGCGGCTCCCAGGGTGCTCCACAATGACGTCACAGCGCCCTACATCACATGGATAATGTGATCATGCGACATAGGGGCGCTGTGACGTCATTGTGGAGCGCCCCAGGAGCCACACGGAAGGTAAGTAGCTTCTCCCCTGGCTCCCCACTACTTTTTCATGGCAGCCGGGACTTTAGTAGGGTCCTGGCTGCCATGGTAACACTGAAAGCATTTTGAAGACTGATCAGTCTTCAAATGTTTTCAGGTGTGTTGCGTTGTGACGGATCCGGTGGGCATTTCCGGCGACGGAAGTGCACGCCGGATCCTCACAATGGTAGTGTGAAAGGGGCCTTAGTTATTAATTCACTTACAGTCCGGTGTGTACGAAGTGTCTTCACATATAACTAAAGAGGAATTGCTGCTGTTATGTTAATGGTTGCTATAACATTGCACCATCCTTCTGAACATACACATCTGTCATCCGCCTTACCTCATGATCCTGGAGCTGTGCTGTAGAGCTCGGCGGCCACTGTACAGCACAGCTCCAGGATCATGAGGTAAGGCGGATGACAGATGTGTATGAATGGTGCATATGTTATAGCATCCATTAACATCAGCAACAAGTCTGGGCTGGTTCAGGCTGTGCTGTGCCTGTGTGAGTGACGTGACCTGGGCCGGTGCAAGCTCAAGCTACATCTTGGCGACCCCCGGCCCGCAGCTCACCTGGTCCTGTGTGCAGCAGCTGGCTTCTCCTCTGTGTGGTCCTGGTATCTTCGCTATGCTCCAATCGCTTGAAGACTGTACTTTTCGCCCTATAAGACTATAACACACACATAGGTTTTAGAGGAGTATAATAAGAAACAATATTTTCCACTATACCTCAGGTCAGACCACCAATGTTAATCACACCTCAGATCAGCCCCCCGTGTCAGCCGTCAGCCCCCATCCATCATGCCCCCCCATGGGTGGCACATTTCTTTTCTTCCCCTCCAGGCTCCATGGCACAAACAGACATTTTGTGATTGTCCCCCATCATTTCTCTTTTCTCACCCCCAGGATTGAGGCGCACATAGTGCCCCATAATAATGTGCCAGTAACACGTGCCTCTCCATGCCACCACATGTGCTAGTAATAAGTGCCTCTCTTGTGCCTCCCCCATGTGCCAGTAGCCCCCCTTATTGTGTGCCAGTAGCCCCCCATATGTGCCAGTAGCCATCTCCCCTTATGTGCCATTAGGCCCCCTCATGTGCCATTAGGCCCCCTCATGTGCCATTAGTCCCCCTCATGTGCCAGTAGCCGTCCCCTTTATGTGCCAGTAGCCGTCCCCTTTATGTGCCAGTAGCCGTCCCCTTTATGTGCCAGTAGCCGTCCCCTTTATGTGCCAGTAGTCGTCCCCTTTATGTGCCAGTAGCCGTCCCTTTATGTGCCAGTAGCCGTCCCCTTTATGTGCCAGTAGCCGTCCCCTTTATGTGCCAGTAGCCGTCCCCTTTATGTGCCAGTAGCCCCTTTATGTGCCAGTAGCCCCCTTTAGTGCCAGTAGCCCCCTTTATGTGCCAGTAGCACCCTTTAGTGCCAGTAGCACCCTTTGTGTGCCAGTAGCCCCCTTTAGTGCCAGTAGCACCCTTTATGTGCCAGTAGCCCCCTTTAGTGCCAGTAGCACCCTTTATGTGCCAGTAGCACCCTTCAGTGCCAGTAGCACCCTTCAGTGCCAGTAGCACCCTTTAGTGCCAGTAGCCCCCTTTAGTGCCAGTAGACCCCTTTATGTGCCAGTAGCACCCTTTAGTGCCAGTAGCCCCCGTTAGTGCCAGTAGCCCCCGTTAGTGCCAGTAGCCCCCTTTAGGTGCCAGTAGCTCCCTTTAGTGCCAGTAGCCACCCCAAAAAAAAAAAAAAAAAAAAGAACACTTGTACTTACCTCCAGCGATGCGATGCAGGCCTCTTCCGGCCTGTGTCTCGAGCTGTACGGCTCCGGCGGCGCGATGACGTCATCGCGCCGCTGAGCCGGCCTCTGATAGGCTGCCGGCCTAGTGCTGGCAGCCTAACAGAGGAACTGGGAGAGAGAGGACACGCCTCTCCCTCCTCTGCTGCTGCTCCGCACGGAGATGAGCGCAATGCAAGCGCTCATCTCCGTCGCGTCTGCCAATAGTCAGTCCGCCCCTGGTGACACCCCATCAGACTGGTGTCACCCGGTGCGGACCGCACCCCCCGCACCCCCCTCGCAACGCCACTGTCGGGCACCCATCATGGTAGGCCCAACACCGACCCGAACGCCCACATACTACTGCGGGGCAGCACATAGTTCCCTGCCTTGTCGATGATCACCGCCATAGGCTTAAGGCCTAGTAGGCCCGAGGCCAATGAGGTAGTGAAATTCCGGCGCAGGCCATCGCGCTCCTGGACATAGGTGAGTATTTAGCTTTTAGTTTTTTATTTTATGTGCCAACTATGGGGGGGGGGGGAGACACAGGAGGCCATGTTAGTGAAGGGATAGTAATTATATTGGGGCTGGCTGTGTGGGGGCAAATTACTATGTGGGGGCAAATTATTATGGGGGGATTACTGTGTGGGGGAAAATTATTATGGGAGGGAAAGTGTGGTAGAAATTACTGTGTGGGGGCAAATTACTATATGGGGGCAGTGGGGTGGAATTTACTGTGTGGGGGCAGTGTGGTGGAAATTACTGTGTGGGGGCAAATTACTATTTGGGCGCAGTGCGATGGAACTTACTGTGTGGGGCCAGTGTGGTAGAAATTACTGTGTGGGGCAAATTACTATATGAGGGCAGTGCAGTGGAAATTACTATATGGGATCAGTGTGGTGGAAATTACTGCGTGGGGCAAATTACTATGTGAGGCAAATTACTGTGTGTGGGAAAATTACTATATGGGGGCAGTGTGGGGGAAATTACTGTGCTGGGGCAAATTACTATGGGGGGATTACTATGTGGGGGCAGTGTGGGGGAAATTACTATGTGGGAGCATTGCTATTAGGGAGGCACTGTAGGGGCAATTCTATTATTTTGGGGGACACTATACAGGGATTATTTCCTGGAGCACACTATAGGGCGTTATTCTTACTGGGGGCACTCTAGGGGACAGTATAACTGCTGTAGACACTATAGGGACATTTGGGGTCATTTATCAAACTGGTGTAAAGTAGAACTGGCTTAGTTGCCCATAGCAACCAATCAGATCCCACCTTTTATTTTTGACAGCTTATTTGGAAATCCAGTTCTACTTTACACCAGTTTGATAAATGACCCCAATTATGTCCATTAGGTCACTATTTTTTAGCAATATAGTACCTGGGGCAAAGTTCCCTTAGTAGTATGTACCCAGCCAGTGGCTATTGGACCACCAGGAAAATTCCCTGTAGGATCTATGGCTAGTCTGCCTTTGCTGGTGGCTTAGCATTGGAAAAAGTTTGCAGTTAAAGCTCTGGACTGTGCTATTCTTGTTGTTAAAAAGCTCAGAATACCAAAGGAAACCTGATGGAGCCTATAAGTCAATGGGATCCATCAGGATTCCTGGTTATCACTTTTCAGGAAACAAATTAAAAAGAGTGGTATAGGTTAAAAAATAATTAACGGGATTCTCTGGGCATTATGAAAAATACCAGCATCCCACAGATCTGCTGACCAAAAATTGTTTCCCTTGCTCCGCCAATGATGCTATCTCTGCTGCACTCACAGAAGCTGCAAGCTCTTGTACTCGAGTTCTGACTATTGCATGAAGTTGTATTCTGCTAGACTAATGACTTTTGTCTCCATCACAGATTTCAAAATAGTTCGGAGCTCTGACAGGAACATCTCTGTAGGATCCCCTGGCAGTACCTGATAGGGTTCTTGATCTTTAAGTAGATTGAGATACATTTTCCAATACTTCTTGTTATCCATTAGAACAAGATTACCACCCTTATCGGACGGTTTGATAGTAATGGACTTGTCCCTCTAAAGTTTTCAAAGCCTCCAACTCATTGACCGACACATTCCTGCGATGTGTGTATCTAATGTCCAATTTAAAGCTCAGAGGTCACCAGATGTAGGAAAATCTCAATATGTTCATAATTTGAGGGGGGGGGGGGATTTTGGTGCTGTTTGGGCATAATTTAGTAAACGCCTGTATTGAACCATATTGTTGAAAAGCATGCTGGTGACCCTCATGTCCTTTTCGGTCCTAGAAGTGATCCCTCCTTTCCCTAGAAGGGGAGACTGGGACAGAAAGATACTCCAGAAGTGCAAGTGGATTGACAGGTTTAGATCTCCATCACCTTCTGGTCTTAATGAAAGACTTACCTTTAACTGTTTTATATAGAATGGGGTGGTCACTTATGATGTATAGTCTGTGCCCACGGTTTCCTTTTCAAATACTATAGTTTCTGCTTTGATGTATCGACAGTCACTGGAACTGTCATGAATGCGGGAAGCATTCAATCAATATGGGTGTCAGTTTCATTGCCACCTACATTTTGTTTGCTGTGTGACTCTGATTCATTGATGTTAGAGACACACTTTTGGCAGGGAACAGTTTCACTCTAAAAGTGTTAGGAGAGCTCTGGGGGCCATTTAGAGAACATCTAGATGCTCACCTTTATTCCTCAGGCATGTACATATATATTTCTGGTTGGGGTTAACATGATGGAATGACCCCTACCGGATACCTAAAGCGGTTAGATTTATGCCGGAACCGCGGCGCTGAAGGGACGCCTGAAGGGGGGCATCCACTGGTGTGAGATAGTTAAAGTAAGGGTGGGTAGTGTGGGTACACTGGAAATGACGTTCATTGTGGGAGGGGACGCCTGGCCAGATATAGTCAGCATCGCCCCTTCCACAAATACAGGCCAATAAATCGGCCTTAAAATTTGTGGTTGGAGCTAAACATGAAGAAATGACCCCAACCTAGTGGATACCTAAAAGGGATTAGATTTATGCCGGAACCGCAACGCTGAAGGGACGCCTGAAGAGGCCAAAAAGAACAACAAACTTGATCAAAGAGCCTTATTACAACCTCCAATTGTGATTTGGCTACCAAAGAGCGAGCTGTAGTCAGGGTAATTGGATCGGAAGTAGTGAAGCGTACCGAGGCATTGTGGCACCGTAGACATCCGCTTCGGGAAACTTGTGGAAAGAGAATTAGCTCGGGACAGGGCACGGCTGCTTTATTTTGGATTCGGGTACATGAACGTGTGTAATGAATTTGGTGTAGTAACGAGAGTAGCACCCGACACCTAACAAAAGATATCAGTTGGACCAAGCCGTTAATCAAATATCCATGACCGCGACATTGACATAAACATAAACATACACCATGTAACCAGCCCATTCCCGACCCCTGCATGCACAGTTGCCATTATAGGATAAAGTTCTAACAACACTGAAATCTGTGAAACCTGGGATTAACCAACCTCACTCGGCCACCCATCAGCTAGCCAGTAGGGGCCAAAAATGACAGCAAACCCTGAGTTTGACGTGGCCTCAGGAAACTAGAAATTATTGTATACCTCTGGAATAAAAGAGAAATACCGTACCAATGCCTGAGAAAGTGGTCCCACATGGAAAGTCAGCAATCGCCTGATCATCAAGGCATATATAAACACTTGATCCCGGAGAGATAAACGTAAGAAACCCTTTAACCTTTACCAATGCCACCAACGTGGTATTATGGTGAACTGATGAAATAACGAGTCGAATATGCGTACAAAACAAAAAAAAACGTACATCAACCGTAATCCTATTTGGAATCTGGCGCCGAATTCGCAGTGCAGACCAACATCCTAACAGTGCCCCTATATACATCGCAGACTGCGATGTAAAATGCCATTATTCACCCCATAAGATGCAGGGGCATTTTTCCCCCACTTTTGGGGGGGGGGGTGCGTCTTATGGGGCGAAAAATACGGTATACGTGTCTGTGGAACCCAGCCAGCAGATCAGAGCGAGGGGCAGAGGTGAGTGCATGCCTGAATAGTGCGGGAAG
This sequence comes from Bufotes viridis, assembly GCA_033119425.1. Taxonomy (NCBI): domain Eukaryota; kingdom Metazoa; phylum Chordata; class Amphibia; order Anura; family Bufonidae; genus Bufotes; species Bufotes viridis. The sequence goes on along the minus strand of CM065594.1, from coordinate 203,877,118 downwards.
AGATACTGACTAAAACAGACACCGTGCATCCTATGCACCCCACCTCACTAGTAGCTCTGCATGAGGAACTATATTTTTGGAAAACACATGACAGCCAGCTGCAGAGCAGAGCTGAATACATGGTCGAATGAGCCTTGTAAGCGACTCCTGTGTGACTTGCTTTACACATAGTGTAATCTTACACTAAAGCCATATTAAGAAGCCTAACATACCCTGTCTAGAACACTAGACTCAATGTCCCTTCCCCATAATAAAAGTATGTTTTTTTTTTGTTTGTTTTTTTATAACACACTTTTTTTTTTTTTAACACACACCCTTACTACTCACTTCACTTTGCTGAGTGATTTCACCTGTGCACCCCCTGGATAGAAACAACATGCTGAAGCCTAATTTGTCCCAAGTGGTCCCAATTTAATTTATTTTCCTCCTTTCCTCCGTCACCACTGGGATTAGGCTGGTTAGCTTGCGATTCGCTAAACGAGAAGTGACGCTTGCGCTCCATTTACCCGGAAATGGAGGACGGCGTGCGTTCCACGGACCGGAGGTACCTTTACCGGCAGTGGCATTACGCACGCCCCTGCACTATTTAAACCCAGCCCTTATACCCTCAGTCTCTCTGCACCATCGAGCACATGTTTGGCGACGGGCTGCAGAGGGGGCATCTCATATTTAAGTCCTCCCTATTATTGCTAACTATCTATGTGTTACTATACCTTCTTTATGTGGGGTCGACATCTTTGCTTCTTGCTTTTCAGGTGACATCTTCGGCTTCTATTGCATCGGCAAGCACATGTGATGTATCTATTATCTATTTTCTTTGACCCATTATTAGTGCGCAGTCAGCCTTACTATTAACATCATTATTTTGCGATTATCAGGATCCATCGGGTGTTTATTTTTCTGGGCCTTACCCCATTTTTATCAACCCCCTGAAGAACCAATAGTAAAGGTCTATTGGTTTAGGCTCTTACAGGGTTTAATAGGATAGGTATGTGGATGGGGAGACCCCACCATCAGAAGTTTTCCCCGGGCAGACTAGGGTCTCCGCAGGAAAGTTCCCCCTGGAACACCTCTCTTCCCTTCACCGTAACCTATTCAAAGTGGAGCAGGTCGGCACAGCTGTGAAGTGATCGCGGTGCACGTGTCAGTGGGTCGGCGTCCCATGCAATGAATCCAAAATGAAGACCGGCACTCGCTGAAGTTAAGTTGCAGTTATTCTTCTTTTATTTGTCACATATATGTTCAAAAGTGACGCGTTTCGGCAACGATATGTGCCTTCATCAGACTTGTATACAAGTCTGATGAAGGCACATATCGTTGCCGAAACGCGTCACTTTTGAACATATATGTGACCAATAAAAGAAGAATAACTGCAACTTAACTTCAGCGAGTGCCGGTCTTCATTTTGGATTCACCGTAACCTGTGGTATATCCCTGGGCCTTTTTTACATTATACGTGTTATATACATCTTCATGTATTGATTGTGATTATCACTGGTGACTTTGTACCTACTACACCATTGGTGTTCCTTAGTCACTAGTCCTTAATGGTGACCTATATCCGCGGGTCTTATTTTAAGCAATATTAATAAACTTATGATTTTAAGGGTCCTGTTTCTTTTTCCTGTGTAATAATTGTAATTTGTTAGAACACCTCCTTTATCCTAGATATCCTACTGTTTATTTGACTCTTACACCTCATAGCATGTTTCACTGCTGGCTTCATGAATATTTTAAAATTCAATTTAGACTTCATCAAAGTAACTTGAAGAAAATATAGAGTAATTTAAAGATGTCAACGTTTTAATTGATTTTTGGGTTTCCCAACACTAAAATTTGTAAGAACCACTGAGATGCTGTACAATTACAGTTAAGCCATAATTTTGCTCCATTTAATTAAAACTCAGCCAAAACTATGCTTTACTCCATAAATCCAGTGCTTTCAATATTCTTATGTCAGCAGGAGCTGAGATGGTTATAATAAGGTAGGATGTTATGAGATGTTTTAATATAATACAATTTCTTCATGTCGGTAATCTGCATGAATCTAGTTAAAAAGAGGAAAAAATGCGTCATGAAAGTTTTAATGCTTGCAAAATGTTTTCGTTTTCTTTCATCCTGCCTTTTAATCACTTTTTGGTGTATTTCGGCTTCGCATTCCATTAGCTCATGGGAGAATTAATCATCATATTAAAGGGGTTGTCGGTTTCAAAAAAATACATTTTCAAACACTCAATTAGGGAATTCATAACCTTCAGAAATTAACCAAAGAGGAGTAAGTACGATGAGCCTCTCTCTCTCTCTCTATGGCAGACTCAGCATGTCTTTGCCTTACCCAGACAGTCCACTTAAGGAGTTAAAATATTTGGCAGTTTTCAAATCAGCACCTGGATCTGGATACTTTTGTAATTGTATGTAATTAAAAATGTTGTACAGCCACTGAGTTATTCAATAAAATCTATCTATCTAAAATCTAATCTATCTATCACAATAGAAAATGGATCTGTCCCCCATTGACTTTCAATGGTGTTCAATAGGGATGAGCGAACCGTACAGTATTAGAATGTATTGGCTCTGATGAGCCGAAGTTAATGCTTCGCGAAGTCTCGCGAGAGTTCACATAATAACTTCATAAATTAATTTGTACTGTAAAACAACGATTCCCGAACTCGGGTTCGATTCCGAACCCGAGTTCGGGAAAGTTTTATTTACAGTACAAATTAATTTAGGAAGTTATTGTGCGAAGTCTCGTGAGACTTCGTGAAGCAATAACTTTGGCTCATCGTAGCCAATACATTCTAATACTGTAAGGAGCTCCTTCTCCGTACAGTATTAGAACAAAGTTTTATGCAAATCGACTTTGGATGTTTCATCCGAAGTCGATTCACTCATCCCTAGTGTTCAAGATGGATCCATCATGGCTATAGAAGACTTAATACAACCAGATCCATTCATGACAGATGCATGTGGTTGTATTATTGTAACAGAAGTGTTTTTGCAGATCAATGATGGACCTGCAAAAAAACGCTAATGTAAAAGTAGCCTTATCTAAGAATCCCGTTATGGATTCCGCTACTACGGACTATAACGGAATTCTTTGACGGCATGCACCACGGAAGCCATTCCGTATTGTATTCCGTCATAATAGAAGTCTGTGCTGGCCATAGACCTCTATTATGACAGAATCCAATACGGAATGCCTCTTATAGGCTTCCAGGGTACATGCTATCATAGAATTCCGTTATGGTCCGTGGTAGCAAAATCCATAACGGGATTCTTAGATAACCCGAACCCAAACCTGTACGCTGAACTTGAAAACACAAGTTCGCTCTCTGTACGCAACTGTAATTTTAAAATAGCAATCCGAAGCCGGGTTTGGCACCGAGGTACCTACCGTCACCAAACCCAACTTCGGATTGTTAATTTTAGATGTTGTTAAAGATGCAGAAATGAATACCTAATTCATTTACCAAAGTTTTTGCATGACTTCGGCTGAAACGAATTTTAATGCTGTACAGAGACAGGTTGCCAGACATCACTACAACAAAGTGCTTGAACGAATCGACTTCAGATCTATGATCCAAAGCTCGATTCGCTCAAGCCTAGTTACAAGACAAACATGGTCAGAATCAAGCAGGACATACAGATATGGACTCCATCTGATCACTGTATCTACCTGCTTGGATGATCTGTTCTAAACGACAGCTCCCAACTGCTCGACAGTCCCTATGCTGACTAAGTGCAGGGACAAGTTACAAGCACCTGCAGTAAGAACTGCAGGGACCTGTTTACACCCTGTGAAATGGGTGGGGGGGTGCTGTGGTCAAGAAGTATAAATTTACAAGGAATAGGGACAGACAAAGTCTATAGACTGACTAGTGGAGGCCATTGGTGATGGAGCCGGGACAGATCTGTGTTGATCCATGTGATGTTTTATGATGTTGCTCTACTAAAAATTCATAGGGTAATCTGAACATATCATTGATCTTCTTCTGTGTGCGACAAGGAGATAAGGTGTTGGAAATCAGAAGTCTTAGAGTGCATTAAGAATCTGGCCACATCAATTTGCGTGACAAATGGTGACATGTTTGGAGTGGCAAGAAAGTCGTACAAGATTTGATTTGGTGTCGCTGTGGGACATGTAAACTGCAATCACACCCTCTCAGTGTCCTCACATTCTGTTTTCTCGCTCCCAGTGCTATCAGTTCGGGGGGGGGGGGGTCACTTCTAGCTATGCCCCTGGTCAGGAGTTGTGAAGATGTTACTGGGAGAGGGGGGCCCTTTCAAAAATTTGCTGTGGGGCCCGGTCATTTCTAGTTATGCCACTGCTGAAAGCCATGAAAATTAGAACACACACAGAAAGCATGGCATACACAGGCAGTCCAGGACATAACTAAAGACATGACAAAGACATATCAGACATTACAGACGAATGCAACATCGAGGAACAATCAGGCTGACCACACGTATCAGGGCAGAAGTACAAACACTCTGGTCAGAACAGCTAGCAGCCAGCACGTAGCTTTCCCGGAGACAAAAGACAGACTGACCTCCCAGGAACACAGCTCACAGATCTAAATGGCTTGGTAATTAGGACACCTGACCACCATTAACTCTTATATGAACAAACACAGGAATACGTCCTCTGAAGCCAGTACACAATAGTGCAGGCAGTCTACACAGCAAAGCGGTGTATGTCCCACCTCTGGGACCTGCTCATATCTCTAAAATGGGGCCCCAAAGTGAAGGAGAGCGCACAATGCTAATGCTGCCATCAATCCATTCACTTCCCAGAGGTGGGACCTGCACCTATTTGACATTGGTGGCATATCCTAGCAATATGCCACCAATGTCCTAGATGACAGAACTGCTTTAAGGCAAAAGCTGATATCTAAAAAGGCAATATCTAGATACTAACTATATATTAGATTATAACGTCTAAAAAAGTCTAAAAATAATAATAAACTGGAAACAGATCAGTGAGCGTTTTAGAGCTATTTTCACACTAGCAGCAGGGGAGTCCCTGCCGCTAGTTCCGGCGGGTTCCGGCGGGTGAACAGCCTGTCGGATCCATCCTGCCGCTAGTTCACGCGTGGAGTGACGCTCCGTCCTCATTGACTATAATGGGGCGGGGGCAGAGTTCCGGCGGCCACACGGCGAGAGGCCTGCCGGACTAAAAGTACAACATGCATTACTTTTAGTCTGGTGGTCTCTCGCTGTGCACTTCCGTGCTGCCGCCGGAACTCCACCCCCGCCCCCATTATAGTCAATGAGGACGGAGCATCAGTCCGGGGGCACACGTGAACTAGCGGCAGGACGGATTCGACAGGCTGTTCACTCGCCGGAACAGCCTGACGGACTCCCCTGCCGCTAGTGTGAAAATAGCCTAAGATAACCCAATTGATAAATGTTAACATTTTATCCGAATGTTTCAGATAAGGCATTGCCAAAAGGGGGTGTAAAAGCTCGTGTGATCAGCATTCTAACTAAAATAACCAAGGTCAGTCCATAGGAAGCAAAAAGCTCAACACATGTCCATACCTTCACGGTGTACGTTAGGCCCACAGGCTGTAGAACAGAAAAAAAATCTGTAACTTTATTAAATTATTCTTCTAATTAGTTCTGCTTCAGTAGCATGAGAATGAGAATAGATGTTCACAGACCAAGACTTGGCTGGTTGCAGATAATGACCGGTGCTTCCTGTGACAGAGCAAAGGTCACAGAAACGTAATTTGGTAGCCTAAATGTTGAAGATGCATGCCTGCCAAAAAGAAAAAGAGTTTATTATGTCATTTCAGCCAAAGGAATAAAAATTCATACCGTCATCCAGGACAGGTTATGCCCGAGCTATGGGTACAAAATTTACTGTATTTGGCCAATAGGAGCAGCTGCACTAGTCACCTAACATTTAGCAGTTTATGAACACTGACCCGGTACTAATATATTAAATTACCTTTGTAAAATTAAAGTGAATGTCTTAAAGGGCCAGCATTCCGTGCTGATTCGTTTCTTGCAATAGAGCTCAGGTTTTCTGATTCAGAACTACAAATTTTGGTAGCGATCTAAATTTTGTCCGTCTGCCAGCAGGTAGAGATTACTCTATATGGTTTTGTTAATCAGTTTGAAGACGTATTCTTGTTAGCCCAAGTTATTCCCTATCCACTGGATAGGGAATAACTATTAGATTTGTGGGACTCTGACCACTGGGACCCCCACTATTCAAGAAAATGGGGTCAGATGCCCCCGTATAAATGAAGCAGCATGTCAAGTATGCACAATGACAACTCAATGGGACTGATGGAAATAGCCAAGCACTGTAATCTGCTATCTCCAGCAGTCCAGTAGAGACGTTAGATGCACATGTTCGACCTGCTGAACCATTAATATGGTGGCATAGGACCCCTTTCTTCGTGAATGGTGGGGTGCCCAGTGTTTGGACCCCCACTGATCTGACAGTTATCCCCTACCAGTTGATAGAGGATAAACTGTTCTAATTGGAATACCCCTCTAATAGATAATCAGAAAGCTGTAAGGTTCTAAGCTACCACTAGTGACAGTTGAACAGCCTTTAAAGGGTTGTACCATCTCAAAATTTAGGTCATATTGGTAGATAGGTCCGGGTCCTTTCTAAAAAAAACTGGGCCTGATATGAACGGACAGTATGCCTCGAATGTGCAGCATCCTTTCCATTCAGTGCTTCCGAAAATTGGCGCACAAGTGTTCTTGACTATTTTTGTCAAGTTCCATAGCAGTAAATGGAGAGCACGTTGCGTATGCACAACTAGCTTTCATTTTGGGGCCCGTTCTTGAGACAGGAGCAGGACCCAAGGTTGGAACCCGCAACTATTGGACATCTATGGTATACCTTATCAATATGCGCTTAATGTCCAGAAGGCAATGCCTCTGTAGGGATATGCTAAGAAGTTAATAGCCTATTTAGCTTATAAAAAGTGGTGTTCAAAGATAGACATTCACTTTACAAAATCCTCAAATGTGAGCTAGTGGGGACTTTCAATGACAGAGTTGGGAAAAAACTATTTCAGATAGTCAAAAAGACTTGGAAGGATGGCATGGCAGGACCAGACACTACAGAGGAGGTCAGTATATGGGTGGGAGTGGAAGGGGTGTCAAAAGATAAAATCTTTACTACTGCTACACTGAAAGAACCTGTCAGGCTCCAATGAATTATGTTCTCAGCAGCACGTTGTTCTATGGATCCCAGTTCAGGTAATAAGTGGAGAAGGTTAGGAGTGTAAAACCACAAGTCAATGAGCTAGCACAGAAGTAATGAATGTATTGATCTGTCAGCTTGTTCAATCTGATAGTCAACTAGTCCAATCTGCGTTGTAGAACCTCCTCTCAACTTAACCTGATAACAATTTGCAAAATATCAACCATGACCTCTGTATAGATCTGCATAATCTCTACCAGGGCCAGATTGGGAAGTAAAAGTGGCCCGGAAAAAAAAGTGGCCTCATGTTCTAGTTGGGTCAAAATTGACCCACAATAATGCAGACAAAAGTAGGCAGGTCAGCAATACCACAGTGCAGCACAAAATACTGCCCCAGCTGAACTAAATACCACAGTGCAGCAAAAAATACTGCCCCAGCAGAACCAAATGCTGCAGTGAAACACAAAACACTTCCCCAGAAGCTGCTCCTCTGTGGTGACCAGTTCCAGGTGTCATGTTTTGTTCTCCTCATCCAGTTGTCTCTAAGACATGAAGGTAGATGCAGGTGACAGTACTGAGCCAGCCTTACTTTTAGCATGTGGTCTGGTATTCTATACAAGACAATACAGCATTACATATGTATTACATATAAATTACATTATAGCTATTCTGTTTTCTTATTTTCCTCAGCCAGACCACCATGATGCTTTCTTTCAGACAAATCTCATCTCTGCCAAATTTAGCAAACAGATACCGTAGATTCTTCACTTCTACATCCTGATGACCCAACAGTGTCATCCTACAGCCACCCCAAATTCTGTGCCCACTGTGCTAACAAATACTATAATAATTAATAGTGCCATACAGATGGTTCCTCTGAAAATACTAATACCATACAAAAATAACTGTGCAAAACAGAGTGCCTTCAAGACAGAGTTATAGTGCCCCTATTAGTAATAATACTCCCTGTAGTGCCCCCAGTCAAAAGAATCCCCTATAGTCCCTTAATAATAATAATGCCTTCCTTTAGTGGTCCCAATAGTAAAATGCTCTCTCAGAGTGGGGTCAGGAAAAGCGTCTCTTTCCGAAACGCATAGGATTTGGCTTTTGTGCCCTGGAAGGTATCCATAACTTAAGCAGTTATGTCACTGAGCGCTTATTTTAAAAGAGGATACAAGAGAGAGGAGCAGTGCTCTGTGAAGATCACGCCTCATTGCACATAAGAGTGAGCATACATGGTGGACTATAACGGATGATTATCACCCTGTGCACAACACTCCATTACGAGCTGGAGAAGGAAGAACAGAATGAAAAACCTATCATGTATGTGGTTAACAGCAAGGTTATATGTACCTATTGGATTCTAAGTGAACTGGAGGTAGTGTGCTTTAGTTATTGCAGGAAAGAATAGAGCGATACTTATACAAACAGCAAGTGCGGTAGCACTAATTTATATTGGTGCGTTTGACATTTCTTTTGCAGCAGGGGCAGTATTGTTGCGGCATTGTTTTATGTTAAGTGTAGAAGCACAGGAGCTACAGTGATATTTATTAAAGAAATAAAGCCCTGCATAGTGCTCCCAGTGGTAATAAAGCCCCTATAGTGCCTCCGGTAGAGATAATGCCCCTACCTTCACCGCTACCTGGACTTCTCCAGGTGCTGGAGCTGACTGCGTCCTCGCCAAATACAGCAGCAGGATGTAGTGCAGTGCTGGCAACCATCCTGCCCAAAGTCTCCCCCTTTTTGAAAACCAAAAGAGTCACCCTACTCATTATGAGTTGGCGGTTTACCATATTTAGTGTGGTCCTGTGAATTTAAATAAAGATTTGGGCATTTAACACACAGTTAGGGTCCATTCACACGTCCGCAATTCTGTTCCGCATTTGCAGAACGGAATTGCGGACCCATTAATTTCAATTGGGACAGACGATGTCCCGGCCGTGTCCGCAATTGCGGATCCGCACTTCCGGGTCCCCAATCGCGTTCCCAAAAAAAATAGAACATGTCCTATTCTTGTCCGCAATTGCAGACAAGAAAAGGCATTTTCTATGAGAGTAGAACGCACATTGCCGGTTTCCATGTTTTGCGGATCCGTGGATCCGCAAAACACACACGGATGTGTGAATGTAGCCTTAAAGTGTTCAGTGTCTTTATTTTGTGTTTCTTGCTTTGACTAGTATGTGTGACTTTTCTACTCCAGTTCTAGCATATGAGAATGGCAGACATTGGACAATAATGTAAGCTAACCATACAAATTATATGTATGTCGCCCAAACCAGATTCTTTTGGCGGGATCAGCTGACCATCTAATATGTATATTCTCTATAGATCTACTTATTAGAGTTCTCTAGGATTTTGATATTGATGGCCCATTATCAGTGGGGCTCCAACTCCCAGCACCCCACAAATCAGCTGTCTGAGAAAACTGCAGCACTCAGTGGCGCTCTAGTGAGCGCCGCAGCCTCCTCACAGCTCACCAAGCACTTTTCCGTCCATTGGATAGCGGTTGTGCTTGGTACTGCAGCTCAGCCCTAGTCACCTTAATGAAACTGAGCTGCGCTTAGGTGACCGATGAATATGACATCCCATGGCCTAGATAAAGGCCTCTTCATACAGCTAATCGGCGGGGTGCCCGAAGTCGGACCTACACCCTTCAGTTAATGATGGCCTTTTCTAAGAATAGGCCATCAATATCAAACTCCCAGAGATCCCTTTTAAAGGGGTTGTTCACAAATAGAAAACAGCGCCACACATGTCCATCGATTGTGTCTAATATTGCCGTTTAGTTCCATTAAGGTGAATGAGGCTGAATTGCAATACCACACACAACCTGTGGACATGTGGGGATTCGGGGAACTTTTTTTTGGAAGAAAGCAGCCATGGTTTTCTAATCCTGTACACCTCTTTTAAGACTACAGCAATAAGCTTGTGGATGTGGAGATCAAGTTCTTACAGTCAAAAGAAGCAGTCATACTGACAGATAAGGAAACACCTCAGTCTATCCTGGTCTAATGATAGACTGGTTGTCTTAAAGGTGCCAGTTGTATCTAGTAAATAAGTGATGTGATACCAGTATAGTATGTGAAATATCTGGGTCTTAATTTTAGCGAATAGGAATAGGTATTATTTCAGCTCCCAAACAAAGGCAGTTTTATTATCATTACCGCACCGTATGTCCTACCAACATAACCTGCTGTGAATGGAATCCATCCAAGAAGCTCTATACTTCATTGTGATGTCCATCTATGGTAGAGCTCATTCCAGATAACATACTGTAAATCAGACTTGTAACAATACCTGCAGCTTCTCTGCTCCATTCCTCTCTTCCTACCAGCGATACACAGGTGATGGCAGCCAACGTAGGAGAACCACAGGAGTCAGACATGCCATCTGCAGTCATCTACCATGATGGCCAGTTTTTCTGACTACATATTATTGTAACAAAGACACAATGATGAATATGCCATGCCTCTACCCCGTGGAGTGGTCACAGATATGGACAATGTGTAACAATTATGGGTTATCCATGACTCATGCAACATTTGTGGCTTAAAATGTGGTTGCTGTAGTCCATTGTCTAAAATGTGACATACACATCCAAAAATTTATATACTGTACAACTAACAAGAGTGCTGCGTACAATGAACCTGTGTGATGGCACATGAAGTTCTTACATGCCTGTATTTATGGAGGTCACTCCATGTACTGTTATATTCTGTCTCCAGACTTCTACAGAATGTCTCCATAATATGGCTTCTGATGGAGCATGACCAGTGTCGGACTGGGGTACTTAGGGCCCACCAGTGTAACTGATTCTGGGGGTCCACCTTAGGGCTCCTGCACACAAACTTATTTTTTTCCGTGTCCCAACTATTTTTGTTTTTGTGGCCTGTATGTGACACCATTCACTTCAATGGGGCCGCAAAAAACGGAAATTACTCCATGTGCATTCTGTGTCTGTATGTCCGCATGGCTGTTATGTAAAATTATAGAACATGTCCTATTATTGTCAGCATTACAGACAAGGATAGGACTGTTCTATTAGAGGCCAGCTGTTCCGCATAATGTGGAATGCACACACCCAGTAACCATGTTTTGCAGATCCGCAATTTGAGGATCCAACAATCGTGTTCATGAGCCCTTGATAACAGTGATAACGGGTCACAACCCGCCGTATCCGTGCTAACGCTTGCCCACCGTGCCGCCGGAAGTCCGCTGTAGTTTTTGTCCGGCCGCCTTTCGGACTGCGGCACCGAATGAGGTCGGAGCGCCGAATAGGGCGGCACGGTGGGCTAGCGTAAGCACGGATCTGGAAGGCTGTTCCCCCACTGGAAGCCTGCCGGACCGACACATGCAGTTCCTATCACACATAGGAAACATTCACGCACCAAGACATTTTTTGCCTAACTCTATTAAGTGTAGCACACTTAAAGCGGCTGCCTCACATCAACAAATGCCATTTATTATGTAGAGAAAGTTAATACAAGATACTTACTAATGTATTGTGATTGTCCATATTGGCTCTTTTCCATCACATTATACACAGCACGTATCAGTGGTTATGACCACCCTGAAATCCAGCAGCCGTGGCCGTGCCTGCACACTATAGGTAAAGGTCCTGGCCTATGCGCACCTCCAACCTTTCCCTATAGTGTGTAAGCAGGGCCACCCTTTAACCCCTTTAAGCATAAATGTCATGAAATTTATCAAATCTTAACCCCCTCAGATTGCACATAATCCACAGTATATTTAAAAGGGTTGTCCTACCATAATGACCTATTGCCTATCTACAGGATAGGTGATAAATATCAGATTGCTGGGGTCTGACTGCTGGAGCACCCACTGATCATGAAAAAAGGGGTTCTGAGACATTCAATTACATTACCGTCAATCTATGTACACAAGGGTCTTAAAGGGGTTGTCTCACTTTAGTAGGTGGCATTTATCATGTAGAAAAAGTTAATACGAGCAACTTACTAAAAAACTCTTATTATCCATCTTGCTTCCTTTGCTGGCTGGATTCATTTTTCAATCACTTTATACACTGCTCGTTTCCATGGTTACAGACCACCCTGAAATCCATCAGTGGTGGTCGTGCTTGCACACTGTAGGAAAAAGCGTCAGCCTCTCTGGTGGCCGGGACCATGGGAGCGCATATAGGCTAGTGCTTTATCCTATAGTGTGCAAGCACGACCACCACTGATGGATTTCAGGGTGGTCTGTAACCATGGAAACGAGCAGTGTATAATGTGATGGAAAAATTAAGGCCTCTTTCACACTTGCGTTCTGAGGATCCGGTGGGCACTTCCGTCCCGCCGGATCCGTCAGAACGCAAGTGGCCGGAGAGCATTTGAAGACTGATCAGTTTCCTGATCAGTCTTCAACATGCTTTCACTGTTACCATGGCAGGCAGGACGCTACTGGAGTCCTGGCTGCCATGGTACTCAGCAGCGGTGTACTTACCTGCGCTGCGGCGGCCGGGCGCTCCTTAATGACGTCACAGGTCCGGGCGGCGCATAGATCAATGCGCCGCCCGGACCTGTGATGTCATAATGGAGCGCCCGGCGGCGCAGCGCAGGTAAGTACACTGCTGCGTTGTACTTACCATGGCAGCCAGGACTCCAGTGGCGTCCTGGCTGCCATGGTAACCGATCGGAGCCCCAGCTTACACTGGGGCCCCGATCGGAACGGCTGCTGCCCATGCGCAGCGCTAAACGTCGGATCCGGCGATGTGCCGAATCGACGTTTAGCTTAATGCCGGATCCGGAATAATGCTCTTCAATGGGCATTAATTACGGTTCCGGCGTTACGTCGTGTCTTCCGGCTTTTTGGACGGAGACAAATCCACAGCATGCTGCGCTTTTGTCAACATCCAAAAAACGTTGACATACTGAACGGATGACATCCTGATGCATCCTGAACGGATTTCTCTCCATTCAGGATGCATTGGGATTATCCTGATCAGTTTCTTTCCGTCCTAGAGCCCCGAGGACGGAACTCTAGGACGGAAAGAAACAACGCTAGTGTGAAAGAGCCCTAATCCAGCCAGCAAAGGAAGCAATATGGATAAGAACAGTATATTACTAAGTGGCTTGTATTACTTTCTCTACATGATAAATCCAACTTACTGAAGTGAGACAAACCCTTTAAGACCATGTTCCCTTGATCATGGGGGTCCCAGCAGTCATTCCCCCCACCAATCAGACACTTATCACCTGTCCTGTCATAGCTGTTTCACCAAAAAGGTGTAGAAAAAAAAGGATTGGGGATAACTAAGTGATCCGTGGGGTCTGAACGCTGGAGCCCCCACTGATCCCCCTTCTTGAGTGACAGGTCGAGCATATGCCCTGCCTCTCCATCCATTCTCTATGGGGTCGCCGGACATGGCGGAGTACAGCGCTGGCTAATTCCAGTGGTCCCAAAGAGAATGGATGGAGCAGCAGGGTATACTGTATGTGTAGCCTGTCACACCATAAAAAGGGGGAACAGGACCTGTTCCTGGGATCAGTGGGGGTTGCAGAATCGGACCCCACTATTCATATAGTTATGCCCTATGGTGTGGAGAAGATAACCTAAAAACCCGCACAACCCTTTTAAATCCTCCACCACCATTATCTCTTTACATGGCAGCAGTGATGCCTGTAAATACGGAAAATCATCACTACCGCCATGTAAACCATACATGTCAATACTGGAGAATATGAAACATTGTGCATAAGTCCAACCCCCTTTGCAGGTCACAAACTTAAACAAAGCCCAAGCAAAGGTGTTAGAGGAGCAACGTGAGTAAAGGGCACAAACAGAGGGTCATAACTGAAACAGAGGCATTAGGGTCACCTGAGGCAGGGTAATAGTGGGGATCCTGGAGCAGGGGTAACTGGAGAAGAGGCAATATGAAGCGGGGGCATTTATGGGGGTGCACCTAAAGCAGAGGCATTGGAGGGAACTAGGGCAGAGTCCCCCTAATACCACTCTGAACTCTGCAGAAAGCCCCCACCGTCAGCGATCTGTCTGCTTAGCCCCCCTCCAAACCCCCATCCATGTTATCGTTTGGGTTCAAATTATAGCACCCCCAACAGGCCCCCCAATCCCACCCCAACCCCCGGCGATCTCTCTTCTGTCTGCTTAGCGCCCCCCTTCCCCCCCCACACACACACACACACACACACATATTTGCATACATATTACATTCTGTGCTATCCAGAATACAGCACCTTACATCCAGTAACTTCTCTGATGCAGGCCTTCTCTTTCCTCATCTTCTCCTTTCAGACCAGACCGCCATGATGATTTTTCACCCATCTCTCGTCTCTGTAGATTGACAAAAGACATCTTAGGTTCCTACTTTTCCATCATCCTCTTACCTTCTTAACAACTCACCTGCCACCTTCAATAATATTAATAATAATGTGCACTAATTCAAAAGTGCTCCCGTTCTGTGTGCCAGTGCAAAAAAACTCCCTTAGTGCCGTCAGTTGAGCTAATGTCCCCATAATGTGTGCAAGTATAAAATACCCCTATATAATGCCCCTAGTAAATGCCCACATAGTGCTCCTCTCCTCTTCCCCATAGTGCCCCCATAATGTGCCAGTATAAGATTCCGTCATAGTGTCCCCCAGAATGTGCCAGTATTAAATGCCCCTTCTTAGTGCCCCCATAATGTGCCTATATAATATACCCCCACAGTATTCTTCTCCCCTCCAACACCATAGTGTCCCCATAATGTGCCAAATTAGCATATTATAAAAGTTTGTTTTTCTCAATAACGACAGCAGGCAGTGAGATGGCACTAATATAGTTATGTCCAGCTGACATTAGCACAACGCTAATGTTAGCCAGCTTAATACCCTTTTGCTTGGCAGTGGTTTCAGGACACTGCTTATATACCACGTCAGCAACAGGTGCCCTTCTGAATTCAACTATATTGCTATCCTCAGAGGACATCATGGTGGTCTAGGCCAGTGATGAGCAACGTGCGGCTCTCCAGCTGTTGCTAAACTACAACTCCCACCATGCCCTGCAGTAGGCTGATAGCTATAGACAGGCTTTGCATGCTGGGAGTTGTAGTTCTGCAACAGCTGGAGAGCCGCACGTTGCCCATCACTGGTCTAGGCTGAATGAAGAAGATGAGGAAAGATCAGAGGGGCAGCTTCTTAGCAAAATTTTGTGCTGTACTGCAGTATTTGCTTCTCCTGGGTCAGTATGTTGTGCTGAGCTGTGGTATTTGGTTCTGCTGGGGTAGTATTTCAGACTACATTGTGGTATTTGGTTCTGTTGGGGTAGTATTTCATGCTGCATTGTGGTATTTTGTTTTGCTTGGACTATATTTTTGTGCAGCATTATGGTATTACTTGTGTTGGACTCCCTTGCAACATGAGGCCACTTTTAGTTTTTTTTTCCCAGGGCCACTTTAATTTCCCAGTCCTCCCCTGGAGACCTATCTACCAAAAAAGGAGATGTCATCTCATTTAGAAATTAAATTCGGTAACAATAAAGTAAGGAAGAGCATTATGGGAAGTTGGTGCACGAGAAAGAAAAAATATGCCAGAAATATATGAAATGTGGTATAAAACTTCAGGAAAGTGATTGGGGGCTGGGGACTTTCATCAGTCAGTGATCTCTCCTCCAGACGCACTGCACAGGCCGTGACCTACATCCCTCTAATGAGGACAAGGTGTATGGCAGCCTGCTCTACATATGTATATGGCATTTGTGTAGACGTGTAGTGGGAAGTACTAATCCCTTAATATGGATGGTTTCTTAAAATGCAGATGTTCAAACCACAAAGGGCAGAGCAGGTTAATCTTTTTTTTTTTTTAATTTGTTAATGTTCTGTAGGTGCAAAGCGACCAAATGACAATGTGAAGCATCTACAGCGAGCAGACTAATATTAAAGGCTATGGGCAGAGGTTTGTCATCAGGGGAAATTTTCTTTAAGTCAGTTTTGTAAATTTTAGCCAAACTTATCAAAAGTGGCACGTTGTTTGATAAATTTGGTGGAACTTTAAATGAACACCTCTCTAGAGATGTTACTCCAGTATTTGTACCACCCCTTATTGGAGCCAGATTGCACCACTTTGGTAACTTTTTTCAAAAAGTAACATTTAATAGATCTGTCATTTGCCTAGCAAAGGCTACTTTCATACCTCCAGCGTTAATTCCGGCAGGCTGTTCTGGCAGAGAACAGACTGCTGGAATTCTCCGGATCCAGTATAATGGGATCCAGCGGAGATCCGTACACATTCCAGCAGTCAAGCGAAGAACCGACCTAGCCAATTCTCCGCTTGTCTGCCAGTATAACCATGCCAGAGTTTCACACCAGAAGTAGAAGTAGTCTAAACACTACCACTTTCCCACCCACTTCTCAAAATGAAGAGAGTGTTGTAAAATGGCAAAAAACACACATTTCTGTGCCAAAACATTGTGTTCTAAAATTCGTGACCTTTTATACAAACATGACTTCAAAAAATCCACCTATGGCATTCTAGCTGCTGCCTAGCATTCCAAGGAGCAAGCTGCCTTTAGATAATATTACAGTATTTATAATAGGAACCTATAGAACATAATCTTTAATCTATCTATCTATCTATCTATCTATCTTCTATCTAAACTGAAAGAAGGGCCAGCAGCACTCGATAAATCCGTGAACAACGTTTATTCACCCAGTGTTCGGAACAAACAGCAACGTTTCGACTGCTTGTTGCAGTCTTTCTCAAGCCATACAGTCATGTGTACATACAAAGTATATATAGAGGGTGCATGTAATTACTATCAATCACATCATTAATCAACAAAGTATAAAATTCATTACTAAAAATTACTGACATAAAAACTCAATTACCGGTTTGTGCTACCCCATACATAGTGTTCAAAGTGCAAGTGCTTCCGTGCAAAAATATATTATATTGTACAAAATATGTCTCAAAGTGCTAATTATTCAATAATAAACTTACAGGTGTAATTCATAAATATAAGTGTGATTAAAAACTCACTCATCGACAATTCATTGGTGGCAGGTGACATCGGAAAACATCGCGTCCTCATAGCGTTCTATTGTTGTTACTGCGCATGCACAAGATTACCCAAATCTCACGATAACTTACTCTAGGTAATCAAGAACTGGCCTTAACCTAGTCAAAGATGGCCGCTTAGATATTTCCTGTTTCCAACTTCCTCTTAGCTCCGATCATGTGATATCTAGTACTGCCCACAGGCAAAAGTCACATGATTCTGGCTATAGAAACAGTATCGCCAAACTTATAACATATCATAGAACATTATCTTAAATTATGTACATAGTATCATTAATCAAGGAGACTTGGAATTAGAGTTTTTCAGTAGCCAAATATATTCCAATTGTTTCAAATAGTTTTATATAGATTTCCACCACCGATGTTCCGACTGTCACTGCACATAAGTGTCGATGATTTGACTTGCAAAAATAATCTGAAAAACAAAAATCAATAAAATAAAAATAAAAAGAAACGTTATAA